>OY101447.1:120003568-120051379 GCA_956483635.1 Panzeria rudis
TTGAATATTTAGAATTACAAACCTATGTATGCTGTTATTTGTGTAATTTTAATAATTAAACTGAGTAATGAAGCGTACTAAGAAAGCGTAACGCTCAATACAAATGACTGCGGACAACAACAATTTAAAAACAAAATATAATTTCTAATATTTTAAAAAACTTTTATGTGTAAAATAAGAGATTCAAATGCAAATATTCTAAAACCGCTATAAATTTAATCTCATTTTTGGAAAAATTCATAGTTTCTTAATGTGGAATATCAACAGCATGAATTGTATGAAGAGAGTATGGAATATCGTTAAGGTTTTTGCAACTTATATATTTTTTTTGAATCAATCTTAACTGGAATTTAAAATTCACAGTCATGCCTTACTTTGGAATTTAAAACAATCTTTCAAACCTCTGGTTACATATGGGTTTGTTGGGTTGTTATGTAAATTTTCACAAAGTGATTTTTCATTAATTGTGCAGCCTAAAATCAAGCAACATATAAACTAAATTGTATGCCAACTAATGGCCAGTTATATACCGAAAAGATCGACATTTATTGGCAAACATACTCAAACAAACATTTATATAGATTGCACAGCTATACAGATTAACAATTGGTTTTAAATAAAATTATCAACAAATTTTCAAAAGAAATTAAAAAAAAAAAACGAAATCAAATCAAATCCATTTTAATCGTTTTAGTCTTTAAATTTAATATATTTTCCAATTGTGTGTGAATACATGATTGCATGTTGTGCGGCAATGTATGTGATGAGAATTTTTATTCTCATTCAAATTGAATTCTGTTTAGCTAATTTTTATCTAAAATACATATAAACCACATGAAAATAAACATTTATTTCACTTGTTTATACGAGTATTTTTGTTTTGGGTGTTCATTTATTTTCTAGTTTCCAGCTGGTTTTAATATTTATAGTTCAATGGTCTACATTTTCCTAGTTAAAGTTTGCATAACCTTTCTACTATATAACAAGCTTCTAGATAAATTATGGCATTTATTGGTGAAGTACAGTATAAAGAAAAATAAATTAGAAAGGCTATTAAGAGAAAGAATTCGAAAGTAGTGTAAAATTCTGTGGCGAAAAGGGAGAAATGCTTAATTCTGCTTAAGCAAAGTAGTTTTTCTGAAAGCTTTTACGTTACTGCTAAGTATTTTATAGGCTTAAATGATTCATTTCTTGAGTGACCCTTCCTGGTTTAGGTATGATTGTAACCATTACAATCGCTATAATATTTAGGAAATAAAACAATGTTAAAGCAAACTTCGCTTAACTCGACTTAAGCATTTATTACTTATTGCCACATAATTTATAATAAATTAGGATACCGATTTTTTGTTCCCAGACATACAATTGCATGAAACTGTTGGTATTAGTTTGCTTTAACAATTTGCGCTCTGAACAACTTTGGTGATATAGATGCGGGGAGACAGGTACACCGCATACAAGTAAATTATAATTTTCCTAAATCTGCACCATAACAATGGTGACACTATCTAATTTTAATGTATGCTGCTCTTAGAATTAAATGCAATTTCCAGCAAAACCTTGGGGGTATAGGAGGGAACGACGGGTACCTCCCATTACAAAGTAATTACTAATTTTTCTATATCTGCAAAAATACAACAGTGAGACTCCTCATAGAAAGTAATTTGTACTTATCCAATAGCTGGAGAGCCACCATAACGATACTCTTTAAATTTGATGTGGGCTACTCTGAGAATTAAATTCATTTTCAATTTTCCTGCATCTGAACAACAACAAAAGTGGGAATCCCTAAGTTTGATGAGGGTTACGCTGAGAACTAAGTGCGTTTGAAGCAAAAGAAGGGTGAATAAGTACCTAAAATCAAAACTAATATCTAATTACTCTAAATCTGGAGAGTCGCCAAAGCGGCTTTCTTATCAAGCAGAAGCCTGAATGTACAAGAGAGGGTGATGAGTACCTTTTACACAAAATAATACGCTAAATACTCTAAATCTGGAAAATCACCATACCGAATTTATATTTGATATACATAAGTTATACTGAAAATAAATTGCGTTTCTACAGTATGAAAAATTGTGTGCATCGCAGGGTCAGGCTTTTCCCCTAATATTGATGATAATGAAACAATTTTAATTTTGTATTTAATATACTTTAATATGTATATGGGGAATTATTTTGTGAAGCGGACAACCCAAAGTTTATCTTTTGCCGAAGTTCCTTAATATTTCGCATAACTATAGTCCTAGTAGGTATAAATGTGTATGCAAAATATTATTGGAACGTAAGTTCCTTATGGCGCGCCATGCACATCAATGCTTTGAATAACAAAAATCAATGCTTGGGGGTAAAACGAAAATTTTTTAAAAATGAGCAATACTGGCCGCGAATACTGGTCGCAAATACTGGTCACAAATACTGGTAACAACTACATAGCATAATGGTGTTACCACTGCATATTTTTAAATTTTAGAGGGAAATGCCGGTGGGGTGGACTCCTGTGTTTTAGTGATTTTTGGCCAATTTATGGGAATCTCCAATATGGTTTATGTCTTTGCTAAAATATTTGTGACATTGGCAAGTAGTTCGTGGCAGTGATAGCTGAAAGTGTCTCTGCTAACTATTTTTACTAATATTATAAATGCGAAAGTAAGTTTGTTTGTTTGTTTGTTTTTTGCGCTTTAATACCCTGTTCACACATGGATTTTTAATCGAGACAATTTAATTTTAATCGCGCAATTAAATTAAGTGTACTCAATTAGCATTTGACTTGCCAATGGTGTAATATGTGTACAGGTGGTCGCATAAGGGCAACGAAAACAACAATAAAAAAAAAACTTGATAATGGTTGTCAAAAAAAGACACGTGTTTGACGTAGCTTATGCACAAAATTACCATAGCAAAAAATAGTCATCTGACATTTACTGCCATCTGTATACTTATTATACCATGGGCTTGCCACTGTATACAATTTTTGCTTCTCACTGATCATACTTCGCATAAACATACTTGTCACAAATGGTTGCATTTCGAACTTTACTCAAATTATGAAACAATTAAGTACTAATTGCTCAATTAATCAATTGAAGCTTTGTATAATAAATTGAGCTCAATTAAGGTCTTAATTGCTAAATTTCCTAAATTGCAGAATTAAGGCGTATGTCTGAGCAGCTTGTAACGGCTAAACCACAAAACCAATTTTGATGAAATATAGAACATAGATAGATCTAAGTTTAGAAGCATGTTTTTTAAAAACTAGGACCACGAGGGGAGGTACGGGAAAATTTCTGCCTCTCAAAAACTATTTAACCGATTTTGATGAAATTCAAAACATAGATAGATCGGAGTCTAAAAAAAGACATAGGCTATACATTTTTGCAAAAATAAGACCACGAGGGGAGGTAGGGTGAAATTTATACCTCTCAGAAACTATCCAACCGCGATTTGGATGGAATTCAAAACCTAGATAGATCTGAGTCTTAAGGTAAGGGGCAATTTCTGCCTCTTTGAAACTATTTAACTAATTTTAATGATATTTAAAACATTATTAGATCTGCAGGACACAAACGCTATATATGTATTCAAAAACAATTCTACTAGAATTGTAAGGTAAGTATAACGTAAGAAGCTAAGTTCCAACACGGCGTCCCACGACACCGTGCTTTCCTTATTTTTTCTATGATGTTTACTTGTCAAGTTGTGAAAGTGTTGCCGTTCTTAGAAAAAAAAATTTTAAATTATTTTTCGAACTAGAAAAAAGTAAAATATAAAAGTAATATAAGTGATTCTTATAGGAAATCGTCTGATCTTTAAAAGAAAATATATAATAAAAATTTTTTTGCATGATCAAAACTGGAAATGATGACCAATTAAAATTAAAATGTTGCTAACTTCGATCCTTTTTATATTTTTATTTTTTATAATGGGATTTCCATAAGTTTAAAAGTTATGTAATTTTCTTTACATGAATTCCACCTTTTGGTGATTATTATAGAGAATCGGTATAAGATATCGTGTAAGCGTTACGTTTAATGTATTAGGTATGTTCAGCATTTTTATGTTAAACTCCACGGGAAATAATTTCATGAAACATTTTAACTCTTTTCGACCCTTTCTTAAAAAGAGGGAAAAAACTCACCTTAGGCGGCGAAATAAAGGGCTGTCATATCCTACAAAAAATTCCTCATAATTTGTATATACTTTTTTCGTCCAAATTAAATCAAACTGTTCTTTTATATGCCTCCTCTTACTGTAAATGCTTAGAGCGATTGTTCATTTATTTCATTGCATTTTATTTGACATTATTTTCTGGTTTGTATTTTTCTAATGACAAGAATTGTATTGTCATTTTAATAAACAAATCAGCGTACTTATAATGATTAGAAAATACAAATAATTGCCAGAAATATTGAATTAAATAGAAAATAAATACAAAAACAGATTCATGCATACAAAATTGACCGTGATTGCAAAGTTTGTTTAACAAAAAAAAATGTTAAATATTAATAATGGCATTTGAATTCAAAACATTAATTTATAGAGCAGAATAATTTTTAAAATCTATTGTAGTTGATTGGGTACTTTAAAGTCGGCCAAATTAACCATTTACTGCCAAAATTATTCACACAGAAAAAAATGTTAATGTTTTGTATTCATTTTTAAATATTAATTTCTTCTTATTTTTCAAAATTAAATTCTAAACTTTATTACAGTCATATACTGTTATTAGATGCAATATTACACTATGCATCAAGAAAAATGCCAGTGTGTACCATTATATTTTTTTTCTCTTATGGACACCTAGCTACAAAAGCTGTCGAAACTTTAGATTTTATTAATAATTTTTTTTTTAAATTTTGGTTTTTTGAGGACGTGCTCCGCCGTTTTTATTATAACTTGGGAATGGATTATTCAATTTTATTACAAAAAACATAACAGAACTTGAAATTAAATTACCTTTAAGACATTTTAATAATAAGATTTTCTATATACTCAGCGGTTTCGGAATTATTCAGACCGCAATATGAAAAATATTTTTTTTGGCAAAAGTGAAAATTGTAATTTTTAAAAATTTGTAAAAAATCTAAGACGGCAAGAAGAAAACAAGTTCGAAATAGTCCCATCAAAGTATACGATGAGCTACTGGGTTGAGCTTTTCACATGGTCAATGAACACTGTTAATATATCGAGTGCCTATATTCAAATAGTGCTATCTGCAAAATCACAACTTTACAGGAGAGAGAATAAACTGTTTTTTTTTGTTTACTCTAAGAGTAATAATTTTTGCTTTGATGTTCGCACTGTCAATTTGAAGTTGGCTGTAGGTGTATTTGACGTTTTATTTTATTTTGCACAAGAAAATTGCAAAACTAGAATTTCATAATGTGGATACTAATGCAATTCTGCAGCAAAATTAAAAAACATTGCAGCAACAAAAATTTCAAGTCTGGACAGGGACAAACATATGTTAATTTAAAAATTGTTTGTCTGCTTATTTTATGAAAATATAACAGCAAATTATAACTAATTTGAGATAATGAGATAAATACGTACTAATTTTATTTATTACTAAGTAGCAATTCTAATTTAGAGTATAGTAATAAGATAAATAAGTACCACTCATTACTTTGTAGCCCATTAAAAGAGTACTACCGATTACAAAAATCCCAAAAGTTTTTGCGTAAAGATATTCGAAAGATTTTATTACATGTTTTCTAACAGATAAAAATCAATAAAAAGAAAAATCTCTAGCTACACCACCAAAAAAAAAGAACAAAAACGAATGGTTGTATTAGCACATTACATGGATTAGAATGATTTTGAGAATTATAAATGAATAGCACATAGCCGATAATATATTTTTCACAACTGCGTAATTTTGCGAGGAACTTTACCATCAACTAACACTGAGTGTCATTATACTTATAATAACTATTTAATGAAATTAAGTATGTAATACACCGCAACGTTACCTAAGTTTTGCCGATTGATTGAGGAAGTTATTTCCGACCATTAATAACGCATTCGAAAATCCTACTTTTAATTAATTAATTTACTATAACGATTGTGTACTGGAAGGCAGCGTATATTTTCTTGTTCTAGTAAAACACAACTATAATTAGCATTTAATGTTTGTGTTGAAATCATTATTAAAGTGTAAGAAATTATGGGTTGTTGCTTGTATGAGTATTTGATATAAATTAAACAAAGCTAAAAGCCATTAAAAATATACACAGAAAAAACCTTGAGCATAAATAATAAATTATATCTTATATTGTTTTTTTTATTATTTTGTATATGAAATTCATTTCGTGTCGGTTTGAAATGACATCACCACTGAACCATCTACAGAGTATGAGAGATATAGTTACACTTTTAATTAAAAACAAATTGAGATACAATTTAAACTTAGTTACCAGCTAAAAATGCACTATATTCCTAGTCGATTTCTTAATAGTTGTTAAGTAGTATCGAGTTAGCTGTACGATATCAGAAACACAGCCCTGCTAGATGCGGACAAAAAGAAATTTATGCGTATAAATATCGATACTGCTTTTACGTGATGGATAAAAGTGTCTGTTTTCTATGAAAAAATCTAATTTTGTTATCAGTTAATGACTTGTTAATGATTTGAATCTATTAAACAGAATAATTTTTTTCTTTTTCTTATTGGTTTATAAATTTCCTTTAGAAGTGTTTGTAGGTATCGTTTTTTGTTTGCTTATTTGAAAAACTGTAAAATTTGTTATATGAATGTATGTTGTAAATCCAACAATTATAGATTTCAAAAGGGAAAAAAGTCCTCTAGATATGTCAAAGTGTGGTTAAGCTCTGTAAATATACAGCCATGTCACAGATTCCGTTCATATTGGTTTTGATTTCGTAGTTGTCATTCCGAAAAAGTAAATTTATGATGCTTTAGATTTCGTTTATTTAGTATTTTGTTTTTACAATGATAAAGTTTTTATACCTTGAGGCGTTTGTTTACTCTTGATTTGAGATGCAAAGCTCACATTGAGCATTTTATTAACATGCTCATGACCAAATAGTTATTTGACGCTCCTAAAAGGTATGCACATTTTTTAGTATTTACTGCAAATGAAGTCAGTAGAAAAGTGTTTTTCAATTTCACTTTGAAATTTAAAAGTGGTTTGATTACGGAGAAAATTTTCGTTTTTCGTTTTCTGAAGAAGCAACTTACGGAATCGAAACCACTTCAGATCGGAATGGTATTCTGTGACATGACTGATAAAATCCTTTTGCGAAACCACTATTAAAAATAATGTGAGTCCGATCACAGGGGAGATGTGTAAACATTTAGTAATGAAACATTTCACCTTCTACCGAAACATTCTTCTTCTCATCATTCACCCGTTTCAACTTCGGTGCACCGGGCTTCATCCGCTTCTTTTTCACCCTCGTACCTTCCTCCACACCCGACAAATCGCTCAAACAGATAAGCTTCGCATCAGACTCCTCTGACTCACTCCCACCAGGCATATCACCCTTCCGCTTCCCCGCAGACATAAATAATAGTATTATTTATCCACCAGCAAAAAATAGTATACCCGTACCAAATAGTTGGAATTACCGCAGTTAAACAGCAAAATAACCAACTGTCAAAGACAAACGCAGTCAATAAACCGTCAGCCAAATATCGCACCAAGCTCAGCAACAATTTCGGTAAAACCGAAAAACCAGTTTTTTTCAAAAAACCCGGGTTCAAAAACCGAGACGAACCTGGTCTGAATCCCGAAAAACTGGACACAAAATCCCCTAAATTCCAGAAGTTCCCGGCAAAAATCAAAAACGGCAAAGCCGAAATGCTCACTCAATTCAAAAACACGGCAACACAGCACCAGCCAACAAACGTACGACCTCACTGCAGGAGTTTGACCTTGAGACTCCCTTTGCCAGTGTTAGTGTATTTCTATGCAGCTGTTAAGTTTCTCTGTACTTCTTGTTGTCCGTATGATTACACTAATACACTCATACATAGCTCACACCGCGTTATTAGTAAGATTAATCTTACTCAATATATGTGATTGTATTGTGAAAAAGATTTTTACCCCCTAGCGTATAGGTGTTTACACATCAAAAAAGAGAAGTAACACAGTCAGACTTAATGCCTACCAGCTAATTTATTAATGTGTCACCTTCTTTGGAAAAGGAATGGAGTAAAGAGAACTGATGGTGAAGTGAGATAGAGACAGAAAGATCAATTCTCTTATAACTTTAGTGCTAAATAGACACATTAATCTTCCTAAGCTTTATTTGTAACCATTTTATTAATTCTTTTAAATAGGGGGGTTTTTTTGATAGACCGGACATAACTAGACGATATGTACGTTCGAAACTATCAAGGGCCACCTTAGCCGAACTTTCAAATTATAGTTGCTTAAAGTCAAGTAATCAGAGAAAAAAACTTTACAGATATGTATGTCATTAAAAAAATATTGCTCTACACATTTTTTGTAGCCTCGAGATATAAAAAAAATAAACTAGACAAATTCGGCGAATTAACGAAACTTTTAATATGATATAACTTTTGAAGAAAAAATGTATATATTGTTTCCGTTGAAGTAAGTTCGTTGTAGAATGAAAGAAAACTTCTGCCCTAATTTCATACAAATCGGAGGGGTTGCGTCCAACTGTTGGTCGGTTTGACACGGAATTACCTATATATAATATAGTATATTTTAGCTAAATATTGATTTTTATTTTAAAAATAGCAATGCATCAATGACGTTCATGTTCGATTAATTTTAAGCGGTAAATAACTTTGGCCAGCTAGATTGAACAAATACGGCTGTTTGCAACGTAAACAATTTTTTATCGCTATGTATTCATTTTTATTGTTGTAGTTACAGCTTTTAGTACAGTTCCACAGAATGAATGAAATAGATGAATGAATAGATGAAAATGTAAAGAAACGATAACCATAATATAAAAAAATCAAATGTATCTCTGTATACTAGTGTTTTCATTCGAATAACAATTATTCGAATGTTCTACCATTTTTTTATTCGTAGAATTCGTAGCCGGTATGAATGGGTTGCGGCAATAACGCTTTGTACGGACTTTCAGCTTTAGATTTTCATCAAGGAATATAATACTTAGGGAGTTCACAACAGCGTTCTAAAATGTGTGTTAATATAACGACGTTTCAATTTTAGTCTTTTATTATGGGTTGGCAAATTTGTTGTTTTTGTTTTGTATGTAAATGAAATTTAATACCAGATGACATTTTTAAACGTCCAAGAAGCATGTTTTTTTCAATGCGGCAATATTTTCAATAGAGAATTTGTGTGTGGTTTAAGTGTATTGGTGTTTCTTTGGCATGTTGATAGGTACCAAGCACTATCGTGCTTGTGTTGTTGTTTTGTTTGTTGTGTATTTTGAGTTCGTGTTCTATACATGTAAATAGTGAGAAATATTCGGCAAACTTTGTCGTTACTTTTATTACTTTAATATGCTGTGCTTTGTATCGTTGCTCACAATGAAATTTTAAGATGTAACGATATTGCTATTTCCAAATTTTAAGATACACATTGTGAATTCCCGAACTATTTCTGCAACTAGTGATATATAACATTGTGTAAAAGCTCTTTGGCAAATATATCAACATTTAGTTTTAAGCTTTTAACGCCGTAAAGTAAAAAGAAACAAAAATCATTACATACGCCTGACACCATTTAATTTGATTTAACCATTTATTATCACTTAAACTTGTCCATCCATTTGTTAATTTTAATAGCTATTTGTCATAACAAAATGTTAAAAACAAGAAATAAAATATATATGGGCATTTCCATGAAAATGACAACCACGACTGAAATAATTAAAACCCTTAAAACTTTTTTTTAAGATATGTTAAAGAGGAAAGAAACAATCCAATTATATCATACTGCAATTTTTAAATATCAAAAATAACAGCTTAAACTGAATATCTCTTTGACATTACAATAAATTATTTTCGCTTTTCTACCGACTAAATTCAGTTAATTGCAACATTGCAATTATACTGTAAAATTAATGTTCCAACATAAAAAAACAAGGTTCACGGGGAAGGATATAATATAGAGTTCGATTATCTGTATATATATTTTTTATTTTCTTTGGATGCTATTCTAATGTCGCGTACGCAATGCAAAAACATTATTTTTCTACGTCATTTGAATTAGACCGGTCGCAACAATTTCAAAATAAAAGTTTAAAGCAAGATATTTGTCGCAAACAAATATTGATAAAAATTTTTTTTCAAATTGGTGTAATAAAAATTTTGTAGGCATTTAAAGTTTGTCACGTACGCTATTGTAGTACTACAAATGCAACTAAATGCAAATGAAAAAAGGCGAAATTTCAATAAAATTTCAAAAATAAAAAACTTCATTCGTTTTCATGATAGTCAGCATATATATGATTCTCGAGCTGCGTATTTATTAAGCGAAAATGTCAAATTAATTAGTATGTACTACTCTGTAGTAGGATAAGGGAGCGCTGTAAGCTCAGCGCCCAAGTTCATAGTATGCAGTATGAAATGAATTTGAATCTTGATTTTTTTATTGCTATTATCACCAAATACACATTTTTTATTTTATACAAAACATATATTTTATTACTTAAGACTACTATAAGAGAAAAATTGGTCACGTACGCTAGGTCACGTACGCTATTAAATTTTGTTCATTATAAAATCATCCAAATTTTTTTTTATTTCAAATTTACTAATAATAAAGGAAAACTAGTTTGCTTCGTTTAAGAAATTAAAAAAAAAAAGAAAAAACTTCACAATTCGCAGATTATCGCATATTTTTGCATGCACTTTAACAGCACTTCCGTTTTATGTCGTGTACGATATGCCCTTATTTCCCTCGATATTTTGGACAACAGGGTTTCAAAAGTAATAAATATTTTTCAGTTACTCCTAGTTTTGCAAAATCTATTCTGCTTTGTAGGCGTACAAATGTCACGCACGCTGACATGGAAATGCCCATATGCATGTACATTAGAGTGGTCGTTAAAAATTAAAAAAAGCCTTACTTTTGATAAGAAATATATATGTTGATTTTTCCTTGTTTTAAACCAAAAGAGAACGTGCCGCAAGCCGATCTAAGTTTTTTTCATTAAATGAAGAATAGTAACTGTTATAGGCCTTAAATTGTTCATGATATAGTTTATTATAATTAAAATAGATCCATAAATGTAAACTTTATGAAAAAGTCATTTTAAAGATTTCTTGTAGAGTATTTTATTTGCTACAAAATTGCCTCTATAGCTTTTTCCCAAATTCGTCTACTTTAAGAGATGTTTTGAAAAACTACGATGTTATCAAAAATTAACTTAGATCGGCTTGTGACAGCCAGCCGTTATTTTTGCTTAATAAAACTAAAAATCAACTTATATTTTTTTGTTATCAAAAGAAAGGTGTTTTGAGGTGTTCGGGAAAATTAAAATTTTAACGACCACTTTAACGTATATACATATATATGTAAGCGTACATATATGTATGTAACTTAAAATGGTTATGTAAAATGTGTATATACATTTTTTCTTTGTTTTCTCATAAATGACAACTCATAAATGCCTATTAAAGTCTTTTAACTATCAATCACTGACGCAGCATGTGTCAAATACAATGTTTTCATTATTAGTCAAATTTATATCAACGACCGGTCTCAAACCATGAATATTTTATAAAGCATACTATACTCGTATGTATGTGTAATACACATATACACATTATGTATATACCTAGGAAACATTTTTTGCCGACAAGTCTACGTCAGAAAATATCTGAGACCTTACCAGACAATCAACCAAGCTCTCAGAAATTCCCTCAGACATTTGATAGGGTAGTTGGCAGTTTTCTGGTACGACGTTTCTGCACATTTTCTGAAAAATTATCCGATTAATATCAGACTAGTCTGCACATTATCCGAAGAAAATTTCATTTTGTTTAAGCCATTTAACAGGATAGTCTGCACATTTTCTGATCTATGTCTTATGCACATTCTCATTTATCTCTGCACATTCTCATTTATCTCTGGAGAGTATGGGCACAATTATGAGAGCTTTTAAACTTATAAAAAAAAGTTAAATGTTTTCTGATGAGATGCCATAAGCTGCAGACCGATACTTGGGGAATTTTAAACGATATTTATGGCGCTGCGAAATAAGGCACCAGGAAATAAGGCCCTAAAACATAAAACGAATATTGGTCTTAAATTTGAGGCTGTATTTCATTATGCAATATAGCCACAATATTTTTTATGAAATTGCGTACGAAAATAATGAAAAATAGTCCCAAAGCAAAAATGAATTAGGGTTCTACATTTGAGACAATTTTTCATTATTAAAAAAAAACACCCCAATAAAGTAAATGAAATTAATCCCCAAAAGTAAATTCTACTATAAAGTGGAAAAAATAATAACATAATTGAAGAGCTTAGTACAGCATGCATAAAGGCCATAACTTGGTTTGGGAGATTTTGAATAAATTCTGTCTTTTCTAAAAAACTTGGAAAAATATTTTTACCCGGTATTTTTATTTAATATAAAAAAGAGATGCATTTGCTTCAGGGTCAAGATATAAAAATAAAAAAATTATTCCGGCCTTCAGTCGGGCTTAAAGGTTTTCACCTCCATAGTGGCTTCGCTGAGTAAAGATTTTCCAAATAGTAGAGACCTTGCCTAGCAGGACTTTACCCGGGCTTTGGGGTTTCTCCTCCAGGTGTGCCGAATAGTGGCTTCGCTGAGCAAGGATTTTCTGACTAGAATGCCTTCGGCTGGGTTTAAGAATTTTCTCCTTTATGTATGTCAAATAGTGCCTTCCCTGAGTAGAGATTTTCCGCGTAGACGGTTTTCGGCCGGGCGTAAGGAGTTTCTTCACCATGTATGTCAAATAGTGGCTCAACTGAGTAACGATTTTCCGCTTAAGAATTTTTTCCTCTGGATATATTGAAAACCGCTTCGCTGTAATGGTTCTTTGCTTAGCCGCCCTAATCTTTACTCTGCGAAGCAGCTTTTCGATATACCCAGAGAAGGAAAACCATAAGTCCGGACGAGGGCCGGATAGGCGGACAAACTTTACTCATCGAAGACACTATTTAATATACATGGAGGGGAGAAAGGAGTAAAAAAAGGTGGAAGATCTTTACTCAGCAAAGCCACTATTCGATATACATAGATAATAAAGGTTTTAAGCCCGGCCGAAGGCCGTCTAGGCGGAAAATCTTTACTCAGCGATGTCACTATACGACATACATGGAGGAGAAAATCCTTAAGCCCGGCCCAGGGCCAGATAAGCGAAAAATCTTTACTCAGCTATTCGATGTACCCAGACAGATATATTTTGGTTCTTTTGATATTTTTGAAAACTGGGTGATCGTAAAAAACCTAAATGCTACGAACAAAAACCCAAATTGTGTAAGAAAAATTTTGGGCGATTGTGTCTTGGGTTGTTAATCGTGCAGCAAAAATAATAATTTAAAATCTTAATGTGGAGGCACAAAACACATTATAGCGCGGCAATGCGTTTGATGCTTTTCCAACTTTTAAACCTTTAAAAGCGGCAAGTGACACATCACGCGTAAGAGAAATTTTTCTTATAGAATTTCAAGCCTTTTTTGTTCATTGATTTTTTGCTTTTTTTTTACATTTCATGTTTCTTTTCAATCTTCTAATTCGATTTGTTTCCATAGTTTATGTAAACACACTATTTCAACTTTTTTGACAGATGTCTGTAATGCGCTGACGCACGTAACGCGTGTTATGTAACTCCAGCTTTAGTGCAGTAACCATGTGGGCAACGCATAAAATACCAACATTTCATTACAACGAAATATTGCCCCAAAAATTTTTATTGTATTTTTGGAGCCATTTTTCATTTTTTTAATTTTTCTAATATGTGAGCAGTTGTCGAATGAAAAAGTGCCCTAAAGTAAAAAAATAGAAGCTTTTTGTGGGGCCTTTTTTCTTTTTTTGTTTTTTTGGGGCTATTTTTCATTTTAGACAGGAAAAAAATAAATAAAATCCAGAAATAAAGAGGGGTCCCAAAAATTTACCAAACCAAAAAATTTCGTATTTTTGTTGTCTGTACAATTTTTTGGGGCTATATTCCATTTTACACTTTGGGGCCTTATTGCCTAGGACCGCCGATCAGAAGTTTAGATCTGATTTTTAGATCTGAAATTAATACGACAGTAGGTAAAAAGTATCAGATAGATCGGATAATTTTCTAATGTTTTTTCAGATATTTTTCAGATATTGTTCAGGTATTTCGAAAATTCCTTTAGAATTTTCCTAGAAAATTTGTTGGAATTCATACAGTTTTTAGAATTTCCTCAGAGAAAGAGTACCGGTTTCTTGTCAACCTCTTATATGATTCTCGATACGTTTTCTGACCGACTTCTGATACGAATTCTGAATCTTGTGCATACTTTCTGCCCGACTGCGAACCGGAATCGATAAAAAATGTTTGCTGGGTATGTAAATATGCATGTGCTTTAATTATAAACTGGCTAAAATATAGAAAAAGTATAATTACGAGCATAAAGTACGCACATGTGGTAAAGAGTTTCAAGTAAAAATAAAATAAAATTGGTTTTACAATGGAGTGAAGTAGTTTTAAGACAAACAATTCAATATTTGTTATACAGTTTGTAATCAAAAATTTGTTTACGACTGAATATATTATTTGATTATGTACATTTAAATTCATTAACACAATTGTAAATAGCCTTGAATTCTAATAGATGTGTCATGCTTTTCTTGTGACACAGATTTGATTTTTTTCACATGTCTTATCCTTCAAATAAAAGCTTTTAATGGCAATATAAAACGCATGTTTTTCTTACTCTTGAAAAATAAAGCAAAAGTTCTCAAAGGTCAATGCCAGATTTTCCCGCAAACTTCGACACCCAATTTGATCTTTTCTTGGCCAAATTTTTTCAAGCTAGTTATTTTATTTTAAATTTTTAGTTCTTCTTGTATGATTTCGCAAAATCTTACAGACACACAGTAGTGTAAATTTAAAAAAAGTGGTAATAAGTATGAAACTTCTAAATAACTAAATGGATTTTTATTTAAATAATAATAATTGTAGAGGAGGAGCCAGACTTTCAGAATGGTGATTTTGGAATAATTATCTGCACCAGGAGCGTGGCTACAAGGGGTGAAACTATGCTACTTTCGCAAATATTGACCGATTTGTAAAATTTTAATCGCCCTGGATTTTGCTAGACAAAATTAAAAATGTATTAACAAAATCTTTTTGTGCCTTTTATAGCTTAAGAGATATTTCACTTCGAAATTAAAATATTATATATTTTGCCTCTACTTTTTTGTTTTTTTTTAATGTAATATTTTTTCTTAAGCATCTGAATTTAGCTTGTAGCACACTATTTAATTGCTGATAAAACTCAATATAAGCACACGGAACAAAACTTTAAAATATCTGGAGCCGTTAAGTCGTAAAGGGAGTCTGAATTCAAAACTTTGAAATATAACGAAAAAATCTAAAAATTTTCAAAGAAAAATATTTTTATAATTTTTAAAATTGTACAAAATTTTGTGAGAACTGTTAATATTACTTTTTTAACCGTGAAAGACCATGCTTGAAATATGTAGTTAGCGGATATTTTTGTTCATTTTGGATATGTACCCTACACTTGGCAGTGGTCGAAAATCATTGATTTTCAAAATAGTTTTTGAGTTTATGGGCCTGTAAAAAACTTTACACTGGGTGCCTGAAAAATTCATGAACAAGGTTTTATTGGATAGGTAGTTAGTATTGCTTTTGCTTTAAATAAAGACATTCGGGCTATAAATATAGCTGCTAGAGCATAATTAGTAAAAAAATCAAAAATTTTAGGAAGAAAATTGTGTTATTAGAAAAAAATCACTAAAGGTTTTTATTTTTTTTTCTAAAATTTATACAGTGAGTTCTAAATGCGTTATTTAACTAAGTGTTAACAAATTTTATATGTACATTTTACCGATCCATAGATATGGAAGTCGTAGAGAAATTAACAAAGAAGACAAAAATAGCAGAAAAAGCTTGATGTTCAAGCAAACCGAAATATAAAGAAAAAAAAGTGGGATGTTTATTTGATCAGACCCACCTTTGTACATGTATTTTGACGCGCTGAATCGGAATATGAGGTCCGTTATCCTTCTAATTTTCAGTAAATTGCGAAAAAGAAGTATTTCGAGATTTTTAAGCGTTTTTCGTAATTTAATAAAACTTTAAGGGGTAAAGAACAAAACGGACCTCAGATTCGGATTCAGCGCGTGGTAATACATATAAGCAGGTGGGTGTCAAATAAACAGCTCAATTTGTTATTTTATATTTTGTGTCTGTTTAAAATCATGCTTTTTCTGCTATTTTTGACTCGTTTGCTACTTACACTATGGCTTCCACATCTCGGAATCGGTAAAATGTACATCAATAGTTTTTAACACGTAGTGAAAAAAAATTTTGGGTCTGCTATAACTGCAGATATTTGCGATATATAAAACAAAGTCGAAGCCAAAAACCAAAAGTTTGAAATTCAACGCCAAATGTCTTTGAAAATATTAAAGATATCTTAATGAAATACCAAGTTTTTTCTTTATCTGTTTATAAACTGTACAACAAGCTTAACTTCATTAAAATCGGATAATACTTATAAAAGTTATGAGGCCAACACAATTTTTCATGCCCCAGATAGCCAACTTTGACACCCTCTAGCTTTTAGTGTGTTTTTTAACAGTGTGCTCTAAGTTTCATCATTGTTAAAGCTTAGGCTCTTTTCTATGATATTTACAAACATTATCTTGTAATCGAATTGCAAGTTTCAAAGATACAGATTTATTACCATTTTTTCCCAATTGGAACTACTGTGTGACGTTTCCACAACAGGATTTTTTTTGCCACGAGTCCAATTTTTTGCACGCGGCAAGAAAGCCCTTTTAAAGCTTTGTACATCCAGCTTTTAATATACTCACTTTTATGCCGCGTCCCAAAATTAAGCCGAGATGGCAAAGTGGCACCGATAATTTGATGTCGGACTAAAAAGCCAATAGAGGCAAAAATTAAGCCACAGTCAAGACATAGGCAACAATATGCGATATGATGAGATCGGACTTTAAATGGCTATATCAGGCGCGGATACAGGGGAGGGGAAACAGGGATATTTCCCCCTCCAAAACGAATAAAATATACGTCATTTCGATGGCGTTCCTAAAAGAATATATATACAAAATAATACGTTTCATTCAAAAGTTCCGCTCCCAACAGCTTAGCTGGATCCGCGCCTGGTTATATACAAAAAGTAATAAATGTTGTACTTTGGGTAGTGGCAAAAAAATTTACAGTTCTAGAGACGTCATTAATATACCTTTCATTCTTGGCCGTGATTAGTACAAAATATTTTGTTGTGTAGGTATTGGGATGAATGGCACATTTTTTTTTATGGGACAGACCCGGTGTAAGTGTGTAGTGTTCACAATTTTTATTATTCTATAATATAAACTTGAGATTCAAAGTAAGGTTTGGTTAGCAGAAAGGATAATTATGTACCTTGAACGTTTGCTACATTAATCGTACAGTTATTGCTTTCAAACTTTAAAATGTTTGCTGAGGAAGTTTTCTACAAGTCGCTAAAAACAAACATCTTGTGTCTTAATATATTTTATCGCCTTTGTGACTATGCTATGTAAAATTGAGCATTTGTAAAAAAAAAACAAAATTAAAAGTAACCCCCTAATAATATATGCTCAAAACTAAAATCAACCATATAGCAATCAATATTTTTTTCATCAGTAGATTTTTCCACAAAGGAGGTTCAATATCTTCGGTTTTAAAATTTATAGCTTTTAAATTGTCTTAATTTTTCAATAAAAGAAAAGATAAAATAAACTAAGCCTTTTTGTTTCAAAGCAGATGGATTTTAAAATAGTTTTGCGGTTAAACGTAACCATATTTTTCAATACAAAGAAACTATTGATTTTTATAAAACTTTTATAGCCCAAAAAGTATGTAAAAAAAGTTCCTCTGTATCTTGCAAACCCTTTTCAAAGTAATTTATTTATAATAAAACATTTCCCAAGAAAGTTTTGAAATATATTTAACTTGCCTCTTAAAACACTCACTTATCATACCTCCTTAACGTTATAAAAATTTTTGCAATCTTAATCATTTCTGTCCAAACAATTCTTTTTAACTAAGAAAAACTTTTAAAATACTCTTACCTTTTTCGAATAAGTCACAAGTAAATATATTTATTTGTATCTTTGTTAAATAAACAAATTTGACCGAATAAAGAAAACAAACTTTTAATTTCAGGTAAAGGTAACATCAACTCACAAATCTCCACATTAAGCACACAAATACACCTTTATACAATATTAAAAAAAAAATGAATAAAAAATATAAATATCTACAGGTGGCCTTAAGGGCTTGAGTTTGTTTTCGAAGGAAACCTTCTTATAAATAAAGCAAAAGGTTAAGATTTACTTTTTTACTAAAGCTAAACTCTTAAATAAACACATGGAAAAGTTTTAGTTTTGTTTTGGTTTCTTTGTTTGGTATGGCAAAACCTTGAAAATGTAACTTTTATTGCTGATATTGTTATTCTTGTTGTTTTTGCTGTTGTAACCACGTTACAAATAACAAGATTACTGAAGTAAGAAAACAACATTTAAATATTTACACATTAATAAATCAAAGTTGGAAAGAAAATAAACAAAAGAAAAGAGAAAAGGTAGTAACAACAACACACGCTGGGACTTAGGCCACATATATTAACGATTTACCTTGGCCATATAGATTAAGTGGTAATCACTGAATTTATTAGGATCTTCAGCAGAAAAAACAAAAAAGTATGAACAAGAAAACACTTTAGTTTAATACACCCCAGATTTTGCATAAATTTAAATTATCTGTCAACTAGCAAAGAACCCTTCTATAAATTGAAAACTTTTTAACGAATGTCAAGTAGTTCAATTTGCAACCTGTATCACTTTGTGAGATTTGTATTTTTGCGTTTAGTTTTAATAAAGTACTCGTAACTCCAAAAGTTCGTCGTATGTATACAATATTACTTTTTATTCATGTAGAATGCATAATAGACGAGGCGATTACATTTTACAAGCTAGCAGGGCAGAGACAACAAATAAAACAGTACCAGCAAAAAAAAAAAAGAGATGCATAAAAAGGAGTTGAAACATGCGGTCTGATAATACGGCATGCGTTCAAGTTCAGGTAAAAAGCGCATGATTTTGACATTAGCGTGTCATTGGAGGTCTTGCGTTCACATTCAAATAAACTGCTCGTTATTCGAATGAATGCTTATGACCGATGACAAGTAGATTATTTTCACCAGGTTTTAGTGCATGTGCAATATTAATTAAAAATATAAACTTAAAAAAATTTTGACTGAAAGAATCTAGACTGGAAGACTTGGGCCTATTCGGAAATGCATCACTGTGCTGCATCAGTGATTTTGAATGTTTTTATGTATATCAGTGAATTATATGTGGACTATCGGTGTTGGACACCGTTGACGGCCTTGCACTCATGAGGCCGCACAAAATTAAAATTTATGACCGCTGTTGCTTCTTCCAAATTAGCAAACACACACACACACACATGCACAACCAGTTGTCAAGTACAATCAGAAATTTAATACAGATTTAATCCCTTCAAATATTTGCTATCGAAACTGTCACTTAAACGCAACAGCAAGAAGTGCAAAACTATCATTATGATAATCCTTTCTTTTCATAGAAGTGTCACCGTTCGGGAAGAAACGAGCAACTACGGTTATAGCTAGCAGACGAAACTATTTAGTGGATGTGTTCTTTATATTTTGCTGCTTAACAAATTAGTGTGTCGCTTTTGTTACATTTTGCATAATCTTATAATTAACTCTTTACTGAATTCTTCGAGCTTTTCGCTGATATTAAAATTTGTAGAAGGAAGTTTAAAATTCGATACTAATATATTTGTTTTTGTAAAATTTGCTAAATAACATTTAGATGTGTTAAAGAAGCCACTTTTTAGAAAATGTATCCGAAATTGCACTTCTAAATGTTGGCAGGGATGGTTCAAATGCAGAAACAAAGAAGTGCAAAAGCTATAATCGTCACTCTTCATACAACAGCCGTGCAAATGCACTAACTAAAAAATACTTGATATTAAATCTACACTTACACCACGGCTGCCAGACTTAACGATTTATAGTCATTCTGACGATTTTTAATCCTTATATTTAAAATATTTTTTTTACTGGAAAACAAAAAAGGCCTCGCAAAGCTGATATTTCCACTACCAACATTTGGTGTAGCCATGCCTCTGTATTTATATATGACTAGCTAAAACTATTTAAAATGAAATATTAAAAAAATAAATATTTAGTCTATTTGGGAATTTGGCTCCTTTCTATAATACTATTCTTGTTATTAACGTTAACACTAACAAAAAATTTAAAAAATTCTGACTGTTTACTAGTTTTGAAAACTTCTCAAAATAAATATTTGCTTTATAAGAGAGGCAGCACGACCACATGTCCAATTTTTCATTTTTTCCAGAGAAAATGCACAATATCGATAGAGTTATTCCAACAAAATTTCAAGCCTCCTCCTATATTTTTTTTATATAAGACCAGCATTCAGGGGATGGCCCCTACTCATGCCATGAATTATGCCGGAATTAGGAAAGTTGGTTATGGGAAGGAGGGAAGAGGGAGTCGTATTTATGGACATTCGATTTGGACTTTCCAACATTGAAAGTTACAGGAAATAACTCTGCAGGAAGCTTATTCCACATAAGTACTGTACGGCCAAAGAACGAATTTTCTCTGTAATGCGTAGTGCGATTTATTGGCGTATCGACTACAACGAAGAACGCGTTGTTTGCAAAAAAGCGGGTTTCGGGGACAAGTTTCCTGATTTCATTAGAACACATTCCATTGTAGGAACGAAAAAACAATGAAATACACCCCACATTGCGTCGATGCTCCAGCGAATCAATAGAGTTAGCTACTCTACCCTCTCCTGTACGCGGTCGAGTAACTTCAAAACAGACTTCGAAGCACCGGCCCATATATGAGAGTTGTATTCCATTTTCGGCCGGATATAGGTGGTATAAATATTAAGGAGATCAGATGGAGCGAAATATCTTTTACACCGTCTTAAGAAACCGAGGCACTTGAACGCTTCTTTTGAGACTTGAAAAATGTGATCAGTCCATCGAACATCACACTGAATCTTCATGCCAAGAACATCAAGAGCATCTGATTCCCCAATACTTACACCATTCATAGTTGCAGATGAAGCAGCAAGTGCGGTCATGCGTCTGTGTGTAAGCACACTCAAAGAAAAAACATGGTTGAGGCAACCATAATCGAAGAGCAACATACTATGATTGAATATATGGTTGAAAACAACCATATATGTAGTTAAAAACAACCATATACATGGTTCAAGCAATCATATGTATGTTTCAAAACAACGAAATATATGGTTCAGAATTTCAATAAATGGTTTGAAATAACCATATATGAGTTAAAAACAACCATATGCATGGTTCAAGCAACTATGTATATGTTTCAAAACAACCATTGTTCAAAGTTACAAAATATGGTCTGAAATAATCATATATCTAGTTAAAATAAGCATATAAATGGTTCTAAATAATTGTTTTCTTAACCATAAGTTGATTAAAAAATTGACAGGAACTAAAAAATTTTATTATTTCAACGTGTGTTATTTAGATAGATACATACATATTTGTTGACACATGTTATATTTACAATCGGGCATGTTCTGAAAAACATTTCGTTGTGAAATCGGCAACTTTCAGGATATAATCCAACTAAAAAGCTTATTTATTGGAGGGTTTCAGTTGGTTCTTGGCTTTTAAGATTTTGCTATTTCAAAACTAAATGGTCCTTAGAACATGGCCGAACATTTTTTTATTTTATTTTTTATTTTTTTTATTTTTTCACACCAACCGCTCACAAAAATAAACCAAACGCTGTCAAGTAAAACACAAAACTAACAAAAAGCATTCAACAAAGGGATAGAACAAAAACTTTTTTGGAAGCAGAGAGCTTTATTGCAAACAAAATTGTATAGATAAGAACGATATTTTATTATTATGGAACCATTCTAGTGTTGAATTTTTAAATAAACCATGATTGTAGTCAGAATTTTTCAACAATATATATTGTTCAAGCCAACCATGTCTCAATTTTCATGAAATCTAATAATTTCATCATTAAATGTAAACGTTAGTTTTTTTGCCTTAAACTAATTAAGGTTCACAGTCATTTAATACAATAATAAGTTATTTGCCACATTCAAAAACTGTGTCGGAAAACATGTCATTGCAGACGCAACCATACCACAACCATATCTTTTCTTTGCGTGCATGCAGCACTGGGTCTTACAAGCATTAAAATCGACCCTATTTGCATGACCCCATTCGGAGATTGTTCTAAGATCGTTATTAAGTGTATCATTCATGTTTTGCCTCATGGCCCCAATCTCCGACAGGGCTTGGCCTACCACTAAATGAATATGAATGGCAAATGCTGCTATCATGTGCAAAAGAGTAGATAGGATTGGAAGTTTGACAGAGAAGGTCATTAAGAACAATAAGGGATAGGCTAGGAGAAAGAACGGAGCCTTGCGGTACCACTGAATTAATCTTGAACTTGTTTGATGAGATCCCATCTATAACAACTCGTATAGTGTGATCCCTGAGAAAGCTCGATACAAATCGAGAGAAGTCATCACCGACACCAAAAGCAACATGTTTTGACAAAAGTGCATCATGCCACACTCTATCAAGCGCTTTAGAAATATCTAGAACCACCACCTTACTCTCGCCGAAATGCTGTATAGAGTGACACCATTTTTCCGGCAAAAAACTCCCCTCCTGCGGCAATATAGCGGACAAAAATCTTCTACAAAAATTTTCTTCGTGGTCTTGTACATAAAAAAGGTTAACACATATTATACCTTGAACGTAAGGCTTAAAAGAGTTTCTATGCCGAGTACTAATTGCGAATAAGTATGAAGTTAGTCCTTTAACATAGTTTAAGTTTTCAATGGTTTCTGGCGTACAAGATGAGTCTGGAGCTTGATTGTCTTTGAAGACATTTAGTAAAATTTTATGCCCAACATTTTTGTGGAGCATTTGCTCCCCGCATTCCCCCTCTTTAGGGGTGTTTTTTACGATATGTTAGAAAAGAGCAAAAAGTGGACATTTTGTTGGGGGAAGTTAGAGGGTTAATATGTTCGACAAAAATTTTTTTTCTAATATACCGTACACCTCAAATGTAAAGAGCACATAGTTTCATGTACCGATATGCTGCACGAACAGACAAAAATTGGTAAACTTTAAACCACCCCTTGTAACTGTTACTATATTTCATGTGGATTTAATATTCCAGCACAGTTAAATCAAAATGAAGTTGATACTGAGATAATTCGAGGAATCATGTTGAATCAAAGTTATTTCAAGTTGAAACAACGTGAATTGGATATTGAAATAGCGTGAAGAATCATGTTGAATCAAAGTTATTTCAAGTTGAAGCAACGGGAGTTTGATACTGAAAGAATACGAGAACCTAAGCAATGTCGCAGCGACATTACCTTCAATGTAAATCAGCTCTAAGTGAAATTTTCAAATAACTGAAAAATTTCAAAAAGAAAATTAGACTGAAGATTTACCATACTTAGAAAAGCTTCGTATTAAAATCGTGGAAAACAAGGTTAATTTAAAATTTTTTGGTAGTACCTTTGCTTCCCGGTGTTTTATGTTAATTCAACATGATTTTACAAACTTAGATTGATAATTTTTCGTTTAAAATTAATATGAAACAATGGTAGTCTTAAATCAGCAGCAGATAATTTTCGCTGGTAATGCCGCTGGTAATGCGAAGTTTGGTGAACATTAAAATAAAGAACAACAAGTCACACAACTGAGCACAATAGTGCATTGTAGCTATGAGCATGGCAAGAAAATACTAACTCACTTCAACAACATATTATTTATCATAAATTTAATATGATTTCCAATCAACATTGCGATATGTTGATTTTGCACTGATATCTTTCCATTATGTAAGTACATTTAAGCTAACACTATTTTTGACTTATCTGCACAAAAAATCGTCAAAAGTTGATTATGTAGCTAAGTAAAAATTACTGTATTTACATTGATAAAATCAGCTTCTATATGCAAAACGGATGCCGTAATACATTTCTCTTTGTCAAGGTTATCCCCTTTGGTGCCTACGACACCATGCAGTACTGCTTCCACAGCTTTCCCTATGCACGTATATGGGCATCTCCACCGAAAGGCCGACTTTTTATAGCCTTACATATCGTCCTTAACAAGCAATATTAATCAAAATTTAGCTTTTTGTTTTAATCTGTAAGTAACTAAGAAATCAAACTTTTTTTTATATTGTTTAAATATATAGTTTAACTTTTATTTAAAAAAGAACAAATAAAAGTCAGAAAAAATTAACAATAAATCCCCTTTAATACTTAGCAAGCTCTTATCTTTAAATACTTATTCTAGCCAAATTAAAGAAATAGCATTTTACCTTCTTACATTAAATAAAACTTAAATACCGTTGAGATGTGAAATAAACAAGAGTAATACAAAAAGGTGCTAATAGATTTATTAACTAAGGAGGGCAACAAAAGATAAAAATTAAATGTATTTTTCTAGTAAATTGTAAATTGTGAAAACATGAAAAAGATAATAGTAAAGTAAAATAGCAAACGCAATTTAACACAATTTTTTAAACTAGAAAACCACAATAAAAACGTTTATAAAAATGAAATAAAAGAAAGATATACAACAGCAGCCACCAAAAAGTGGCTCACTCCCTATTCAAGTACAAAAGAAAAACAGCAACACAAGTACATAAATAGTGACAGAAAACATAAGTAAAAATCTACATTTGACACACAGTTCCACAAATGACATCAAAACCTCCCTGCTACCACCGCTAAATGCTGAACAATAGCGAACACTTTGTTTTATAAAAGTAAAGTTGAGAGAATTGTTTGGCATTTTCAAAATTTTCAAAATAATATTTTGTGATGTTTATAACAATCCTTAATAATGTGCAGCAAAAATTTTTAGTTATCTCAAATTATGTAGTCACGAAAAATAACCAAAATCAAGACTTTGAAATGAGAAAGCAAAATGATTCGACTTTGCCGAAAATAAAACTTAATAGTTCAACCTTTTTCTCAAAAAATTTTCAAAACCAAATTTTTTACTTTTCAATATTTCAAAAGAATAAATTTCAAAAATGACTGCAGTTAAAATTTTAAATCGATTAAAGCATACTCGCTGCATCCAGCATTGGACGAAAATACTGGATATTTTTTACAAAATTCCAAATTAAGCCCAAAAAATGCCCATCGAATTTATTAATTTTCTTTACAAGTTACAGTAGATGTATTTAACAGTATTAATCTGGGTTTTAATTGTTACCCGCCCACTCAAAAATGTATCCAGGGAAGCAGATTTTCTAAAAAGATTAAAATGTTCAGAATAATTTTTCTTTACTTGCATGAAAATAATACTTAAATTTAAAATTTTTATCTCTTTACTATTTATTAAAATCATAAAACTCCTTTTATGTTTAATAAATTTTAACGATACATATATAAAACGGACAATTTGTTTGAATTTTTAATTATAAAAAAATATTATGTAAAGAAAATGCGAAATTCCAATTTTCTTAGGGCAAAATTACGTATGAGTAACTTGACCAGACATCCCGATTTAAGCGGGATTATCCTGCTTTTAAGAGATCGATCCCACCTAAAACATGTATCCCGCTTTCTCCACTTTTTGTCTTTGTTTTAAGATTCTACATTCTTAATTATTGCCAAAAATTTTGAAAAATTTTCAGACGAATAAAAATATCTTTCTCCTCTTTCAGCCAGTACAACATTTGGAGTTAAACCCCTTTAAAATTGAAAAAGTGCAATTTTTGACGCTGCTTCAAGCTCATTACTTGAAAATTTCTAGTCCAAAGATTAAGTTCATTTGATTCAATTTTTCACTTTAATTATTTTTATTGAAAAAGGAATTTTTAAAGCATGAAAAGACAAGGGCCTGTCCCACGATGTCGACAACTCGATGTCGTTCTCTTATTTATATTGAAAGCAATAATAAAAAAT
The DNA here is from genome assembly GCA_956483635.1 of Panzeria rudis. Taxonomy (NCBI): domain Eukaryota; kingdom Metazoa; phylum Arthropoda; class Insecta; order Diptera; family Tachinidae; genus Panzeria; species Panzeria rudis. Next base: position 120,029,771 of record OY101447.1, read on the forward strand.
TTAAATTTGTTTTTGTTTTCGATATAAATAAGAGAACGACATCGACTTGTCGAAAGCGTGGAACAGGCCCGCATTTTTTTCTGTATGACCGTCAAACTGATGTTTTTGAGATCAATCACTATCTCATCATCAGAGCTTTTGTAATACCTGTTCCGAGTGTGAGGTTGGTGAAGTCAAGTAAGGTACGTAACATAAAAAATCAAACATTTTCCAAAAATTAAACTCAACGATCTTAGATCAGTGCAGTGACCCATCCCAAAGTGGCTAAAAGATATCAATTGCTCCCTCCTATGACAAAGCCATGTTAAAGTGATAGGTACCCTCCATGCAAAGTATTAGAATTCGAACCGGTCTCTGTTCCCAAAAGACTAGTCACGCGACGTGTTTTGTGTCAGTTCCTTCCGCTAGGGTATAAACTGATTTTAAGCAATTTTGTATAAAAGATAACTTCAGATTTTTCAGGTACTGGCTTACAATTTTTTTATTTTTGTCACAAAATTATCTTTAACCTGTAGGCTTAAAGCAATTTATATTTCAAAAATACATAATTTTATTAGTTGTTAGCATATTTATATGCCTGTACATATTTCGTTGGGTGCTAATGTCAACTCATCAGTAGAGTTTTGTTTCAAAGTAACGGAGAAATTAAAAATTACGATTTAAAGAAACACGTTTTTAAATTTTAATGGACTTCCGAAGCACCTATCGTTAGGTGAATTGCAAAATCACGTACATATATACTTTTTGAAATTTTATAGGAGAGAAGAAAAATTAAATAAAATATGTATGCACTTGAACTTCCAGAAATTAAGTTTGTTTTTTCGCTTTAAATTTTGTTGATTTTTATGATAAAGGTTTGAAAATTTGTACAGACATGCGGTTCGATGGAATACGCAATAAATAAATAACAATATGATTTTGAAATAGATATTAGTTACGTGGTTCTGCATTTCTTGTAACGATATGGAGCTGTATAGTTGCATATGTTTAAAGGAAATCATGAGTATACTCGTATTATCTATCATAGAAATTGAGTGTTTTTACATCATCCCGTTTTTCAGAAAATATATTATAAAATCACTCGTTCTTGTCCAGCTTTTTGGAAAGACCTTCGGGTCACATTGCGTATTAGTAATATGATAGTACTATCATATTACTCATACGTACCGTTGCCCAAAAAAATTTAAAAAGCCAGATTAACAATATTAAGGGCCGTTATTATGTAAGCCATACCCTTTGTGACCGTTTGTACAACTCAGCCAGTAATCAAGTTATATGTTTCTCGCACAAAATATACAATCTAGTTTGCGATCTTATGCACAATTTCATTTTGCAACCAAGTTGTGACCACGTAAACATCTTCCATTTTATGTTGTCCGCAAACAATACTCACATTCAATGTTTACTGCAAGATGGCCACAACAAGAATAATCACGTATACTACATAAAATAGTATGCGACAGTCACACAAACGCTGCGACAGTGTTGTACAACATTGCAAAAAAGCAAAAGCTGTTGGTCTTTCGTACAACCAAGACACAACTTAATACAACGATCCTACAAACGTTGCAAGTGCGTGTACAATCTACTCAAGCTGTACTAACGGTTATAACGCTTGCTTTACAACTTGGCAATAGCTAAAGGCATGATTTTGCCGGACGGATAAACAGTTTCGGCTGTATGCAAAAATACTTAAAGTAGCTTTGCCAAGCAATTTTGAGTAAAGTTGTATTCTAAACAAATTATTATATTAAAATTTTAAAGTAGGCACTCACGTTTGTTAAGACTACTTTAAGTTGATATTTCCAAAATGTGTATTTTTTACCACAAATAGTTTTGTTAATGTAACACATATTGATTCCTGTTACATCTGAAAATGATGCTAGGAGTCTTAGCTCTTATCTTAAATTTATTATTTGTTTCATGTAATGGAAAACAACACCAAATTATCTAGTTGATTCGAAATACATAGAAAAATTAATAAAAAATATTAAAAAAAATAAAAATATAAAAACATGTCTTAGTGATGTATATAAAATCAAAACAAATCGAAAAAAGCTGGATATTCAAATACTCATTCATTCGAATAAAAGAAATTGTGTTAATTCTTCTATGCTCATCATATATTTTTACTTTTACTTCATAGAAATATTTATATGCTTTACTACAATGTCAGAAGCTCATATTTTTTGAATTAAGTTGTTTTACTTCAAAGTAAAAAAAGTTATTTAATAAAATAAAAAGTTATTTGACTACTCGAATGAAATTTGTATTCGTTTTTGTACATCATAAACTATGAAGTGGTTGTTGAACACGGTGGTGTTACCAGTATTTATTATTAAATCACAAAATAATTAAAGTTGTCTTTTGCATATAATTTCTTAACAAAGTTATGTTAGCCTTAAAGTGCTTGGTAACTACTATGAACTTTAAAGCTAAAGTAAAATATTTTTTAGCATACAGCCGTTTATCTTTATTATAACTTTACTTTAAATGAGAGTGAGCGACAAGTTCATCCTACCAGCTATGTTAAAGTAAATTCGTAATAATGGTAAACTGTTTATCCTTCCGACAAAATCCTGCCTCTTACTATTGCTAAGCTGTAATAATGGCCCCAAATATAACTAATATTATTTGTAAAAAAATTTGAAGAAAAATGCCTATCGATTTTTTCTCTTCTTAAGCGATTAATTTAGAATTTCGTAGAAAAATTTAACATCTTCGTCCAATGCTAAATGTAGCGTGCATGATTTAACCGATTTAAAATTTCAACTGCAGTCATGTTTGAAGTCTATTCTTTTGAAATATTGAAAACAAAAAAAAATTGTTTCGATAAATTTTTAAGAAAAACGTCCGACAAATTCAGTTTAATTTTTGTCAAAATTTATCCATTTTTCACTTTCATTTCAAAGTCTTGACTTTGATTTTTCTCACGGATACACGAACTGAGATAACTTAAAAACTTCTTTTGCATATTGTCAAGAATTTTGTTGGAAATCATAATATATGTATTTTTTTTTTAAATTTTGGCTATGCTATAACCAGAGATATTTACGAAATAGAGAACAAAGTCGAAGGAAAAAACCAAAATTTTAAAATTTAACGCCAAATATCTTCGAAAATATTGAGTATATCTTGACAAAATAAACTGTATTTTCTTTATCTATTTATAAACTTCATACCAAGTTCTAACTCATCAAAATTAGATAATATTTGTAAAAGCTACGAAGCTTACAAGATTTTGTATGCCCTAGGTAGACAAATTCGACACACTGTAGCTCACCCTGTGTTTCAACAAGCTGGCCAAAATTTCAACATTCTTAAAGCCTAGATCATCGTCTATGATTTTTGTATGTGTACATCGTTTTATAATCGGATCGCAAATATCAAAGATTCAGATTTATTTCCATTTGTTCCCAATTGGAGCCAATGTGCACGGTTAATACAAACTGCAACTCCTACGATATATTGTGAATTAGCCAATTGTTTTATTGGAGTGCCTTTAAAATTATAAAACAAAATATACGCCTTACAATGGCATATTTTTTACTAAAATGTAAAAAATTTAGAAAAAAAAACGAAAAACAACAAAAACAATAACGCTAACAGTGCTTTGTTGTTTAACATAAAATGCCTCTTTAAGGGGAGGAAGCGCATTTTTTTTTATAATTTTATTCTTATTCTAAACGTTTTTTTGCATACATTTATTGTTTAACAAAAGTCAACGGAAAATAACAATCGTAAAGAAAACACAATATGACGGCAAAAAACCAAAAATTTCCGTTTTCATTTTGGTTTAAAAGGAATTTACATTTTTTTTCTTACTTCTCAACAAGACCTTATTTCCATGCCTTTAAGATGTTTAAGAGATAAAAAGAAAAATAATAAACTAGGAAGTGGATAATAAACGCAGCCATTAAGACAAGATGTATAACCGCAAAACCTACTTTTCATTAAAATGGGAATAAAAAAAATTGGATAAAGCGAAAAGAGTTTTTAGGAAAAAGGAGTATGTGAAGTGAAATGAAAGCTAGTGTGTGGCTTTTAGCGAATAACAAGCTAAAGTGGCTATAATAACAAAACCATGTTAATATAATTAAAAAAAGCTGAAATAGGTAAAGATAAGATATAAATATGTATGTACGTATGTATGTACGAGTATGTATGTATGTATTTAAGGATCGATGATATTAAACATTATATTGTTGTTGAAAGTTTGAGATTTATACCCATATTTTAAGATTTGTGACAAGTCACACAATTAAACCTGACAAATGAAAAATTGTATATTCTGAACAATATAAAAATTATCATTTGTTATAATTCTTATTTTGTCAAAAAGCTTAGAATGCGGCTGTTAACATTTCATTATAACAGAATGTTGTACAAAAGGAAAACAAATATTATTATGTGTATATGATTTTTTATAAACAGGGCTCGAACTTTCGTGCAAATGTGTATTTTTTGTGGTGATAGATATAGAAGTATTGACTAATTATCTATGCGAATCATGAAATTTTAAGTAGTTTGACATCGATTTGTAGTTGCATATTTTGATGGTAGGTGCATATTTTTGCATATCTTGGCATTAAATGCATATTTTTGGACATATACAAAGCTTGTTAATGCATATTTCTCAATATTTGAAAATTTCAGGTCCGAAGCTCTTATGGTTCCCGAGAAAACAGCCTGTGACACACAGACAGACAGACAGACAGGCAGACAGACAGACAGACAGACAGACAGACAGACAGACAGACAGACAGCGTAGCGATGACAATAGGGTTCCCTTACACTTTTGGTGAACGGACCCTAAAAACGCCAAAAACACTACGACAACAAAAATCGCTAAAACTAAAAATATCATCAAAAAACGAAAAAAATCGGCATAAATAATGGGTGATTTTATAAGAACTATCGGAAAGTAAAAAAAAAAACACATAAAATTCAGAAAAATGCATGAAATATTTATTTGGATCGATAGTTGGGTCGATATAATTTAATGTTTGAAGATTATTTCATGCAAATGTTGGCCGCGGCTGCGCCTCAAATGGTCCATCCGCTTAGTCCAATTTTGGCATACTCTTTCCAACATTTCGGCCGGTATCTCACGAATAATGTTGGCAATGTTGGCTTCCAGTGCGTCAATCGAAGCGGGCTTGTCGCTATAGACATTAGCCTTAACATAGCCCCACAAAAAATAGTCTAGAGGCGTTAAATCGCACGATCTGGGCGGCCAATTGACTGGTCCCAAGCGTGAAATAAACTGTTCACCGAACTCGCCTCTCAATTGGTCCATTGTTTCGCGTGCTGTGTGGCATGTGGCACCGCCTTGTTGAAACCACATGTCATGCAAGTCAAGCTCTTCCATTTTGGGCAGAAAAAAGTTTGTTATCATCGCACGGTAGCGCTCACCATTCACAGTAACGTTGTGATTCGCATCATCTTTGAAGAAATACGGCCCAATGATGCCGCCAGCCCATAATCCGCACCAAACGGTTGTTTTTTGTGGATGCATTGGTAGCTCTTGCAATGCTTCTGGCTGCTCTTCACTCCAAATACGGCAGTTTTGCTTGTTCACGTATCCATTCAACCAGAAATGAGCCTCGTCGCTGAACACAAATCTTCGATAAAAAAGTGGATCTTCATCTAACTTTTCAAGAGCCCATTCACCAAAAATTTGGCAAGCGTTGTTCGTTTGTAAGACGATTCATGATTAAATTATAGACCAAACTGAAGATGTTTGACAGTGACACAAGATACAAAACGTGCGTGAGCTGTCAAAACTAGTGTTGCCAAAAAGATAATAGCAAAAAAAATCACTCGTTAAAAAAAAACACAAAAAGCACCGAAACAAAAAAAAGCGCCAAAATGGAAAAAATCGCCAAAGACCCAAAAAAAATCGCCAAAACGAAAAAAGTGCAAAAAAATCGCTAAACTAAAAAAAATCTGAAGAAACCGAGAAAAGTCCCCAAAACCGAAAAAATCGCCAAAACTAAAATAAATCGGTTAAACTAAAAATACGGTCTAAAAGCGAAAAAAGAAACGTTAAAAAAAACGCCAAGACCAAAAAAAACGCCGAAACTAAATTAACCGAGAAAAAAAACAAAAACAAAATTGCATAAAAACAAAAAACTAAAATAGTCGCCAGAACAAAAAAAGTGTCTTAATAAAAAAAATCGCAAATACTAAAAACATCACCTAAAACCGAAAAAAATTTCAAAACCGAAAAAGCGCCAAAACCGAAAAAATCGTAACTAAAATAAATCGCTTAAAGTAAAAATATCGTCAAAAAGTGAAAAAACTTTAAAAACGCCAAAGCCAAAAAATCGCCAAAACTAAAAAGATCGGCAAAACAAAAAAAATTGCAAAAACCGAAAAAAAGCGCCAAAACCAAAAAAAGAAAATCACCAAAAGAAACGAAAAATACTAAAAAATAAAACAAAATAAATTAAACAAAAAAGCATAACGAAAAAAACGGCCAAAATGAAAAAGGGGCAAGAACGAAAAGTTATATACATATGTGCATTCGTACGGAACCCTTCGTGTGCGAGCCAAAGTCGCCCTTTACTTAATTTATTATTTTTTCCATTAAGGTTGAATAACAATTATAAATTGGCTTAAGCATACAAGTTATATATAACATAACAAACATACATACGAGCATAAAGTCGTTAAGATTTTACCAAAATAAATAATTTATAAGCCAATAAGTGAAACAATTCCAAGTTATCTTCCATAGAAAATTGCTTAAATTTAGTTTGTGGCAAAATAATATTTTCGGTAAAAATTTATTTTTTATAAAAATCGGATTTTTTCACTTATTGTCTTGTAACTTTGCTATTTTTTTTGTCGAATGCTAACCATGTTTCATTTATTTGACACAAATTATCTTTTCCTTTTGCTTTTTAAAAGGTTTTTTTTTTTTAATTTTGGTCCATCCTAATGGAGAAATTTTTAAATAATGAATGTTGAAGAAACGTTTAAATGTACTTTTGTTACAAAAAAATTTAACTTTTTTTCTATTCAGTGGAAACATTTTCGATTATTTTGGCAATATCTAAAAAAAGAGAAAAAGCACTTTTTCGCGATTATATCGAAATCGTTCGTTGAGAAAAAATATATGAATCCATGAATGAATTCATATTTGTATTCGGCAAACTCAAATAAGCTTTAAAAAATCCATTTTTGAGGTTCATTTGTTTTTCTAAACTAGTGTAAATCAATCACTTTTTTGGCTTCTAAAAGATTTTTTATTGCTATATTTATTGCATGCTTTTTCTGCAAAGATTTCTTATGTTTTACAGGAAACATATATAATTTCCTACATCAAATTATAAATTTTAAAACTCGAAAAAGCGGGATAGAGCAGGATAAACATTTTAGGCGGAAGAATCCTGCCAAAAGTGGGATGTGTGGTTAGATTTTATATACATACATAAATATTGCAAGCATCATGATGCAATATAAGAAACACTAAGAGTGCTGTATATTTCGAACGAAAACAGAAAAAGCTACAACGATTTTGAATATCAAAATAAACGTTGATTTCATAATGCAGCATACTTCTTGATGTCTTCATATTTTCCTACAATGAAACAAGAAACTTAATACCATTTTTATTAAAAAATTAACAAGAAATTATATTTTAGTCAAAATAAGATCTTTTTATAGTTTTACTAATAAAAATGTGCATAGATGAAATACACACCTACTAACATGCTGTAACAACATTTGCAAAGTACACTTGTGATGTTGTTATTTCATTATGAACACAAAAACCTATAACTATGAGGCACTTAAATATGTAACTAATCCATTTGAAACCAAGGATTTTTTTCATTTTATTTTATATATTCTATGGAAAATGTTTTTCTTGTTGCTAGTTTGTTAAGACTTTTATCTGTTCTGGCTTAGTGATGAAATAAAAAAATGAATAAATAAATAAAAAGTGTAAATGGGAAATAGGAAATGTATGTGTGTGTACGTATGTATAATTGCAAAATAAAATACAAAAGTCATATTTATACAATAACAGGCTTACACTAACGCAATCGTGCATGTGTGAATATCAGAGCTTTTGGTCATAATAAAAGCATTCAAAAACCTATTAGTTGTTGTCTTTTTCTTAACAGTTTTTTTATAAAGTAATAACAACATACATTTAACAAGGGGTTGATGCTAGTAAAGTTCCTTGCGGGCGCCCTACAAATGCGTTATATGTTCACATAATGTTCAATCTTGGTCCATGATAAATTCTAACCTTTTTGGGAGTTTTATACATGTTGGGGAACAATAATACAATGATGCAGAACCAAAAGATTTTGGAAATAAATCAGGCTTTTCTAAAGCGGTAATTTCATCGGAATAATGTGGACATAGGAAATGCTCATTGCTATTGAACATATAAATGTTAAGTCTCCAAGTAGCTCAGAAGCAGAGCTAAGAAGTCTCAAATTATGGCACTTCGGCCATATCAAATATTTTAATGCTTGTCATTCTTAACCGTCTTCAGAAAAAGGAGTAAGGCTATCAATTCGTCATATATTTTTATAATTAGCTTCTTATGTATGTTCCCCCAAAACTCTGCCATTTAAAAATCGATTTCGCATTTTCTCTTTATTTAAAAGGATGTACATCCAGGTTGGTGCTGTTGAAAAGTGGGCAGTGTAACGCCCGCACGAAGTAAATATACATGACTTTCAACTACTCCTATTCAACCAATTCCTATGAAACTTTGCACACACATTAACCGAGCTTTACGAGTATATCAAATGATACATCATATCGTTTTTTGTCTCAATATAACATCGCCTAAAAATGTGTAAGACGCTACACGTTTTGAGACTTTGTTAACAGTGTGATTGCCATTATTTTAAGCAACATAAAAAAGCCAGGCCATGATAAATTTAAAAACTACATGCCAAAAATATGTGTATATCAATATAAATAAATATGTATATATTAAAACTTTTGAGCGGAATGTGTTAATAAGCCAATTGGTGCCACGCATTATAGCATGTATCAAAAATGATACATAGCTAGAATTATAAAGTTTGTTTAAAGCTCGATTGAATTCTACTTCATGATTAAAAAAGTGGGCAGTGCCACGCGCATGCAAAATAAATATTCTTGTTCAACAACTTCTACTAAACCAATTCCTATGAAACTTTGCACCCACATTTAGTTATCTATTAATATGATTATTTTGAACGTACTTGCTTGTGAATCCAAATTGATAATTAGACTAAGTTTCGTAACGTTTATAATTCAGAAAGAATTGGGTATAATTAATATTCCAAGGAACAAGGGAAAATTAACATCAACTTAATTTTTCAACTTACGCAGCAGAACAGAGTAGCGTGCTACTTTCGGAAGCCGCAACACTTCCATCTTCAGTGCTCACATGTATTTGGTTATCACCACTTGTCAGGTGGCCCAGTTGAATGTGATTTTAATTCTTATATATACAACTTTTTCGTGAACATTTATACCATATTTACACTATGCAACTTTGTTGCATGCAATTTTCATTTTAAGTGAGAGTGTTGAAATAGAAATGTACACATTTTGTATTTCTTCTCTGTCTTTCTCACTGAAAAAAGAGAGTTGCATGCAACAAAGTTGCATAGTGTAAATATGGTATTAATACGAGAATTATATTAATTTTCAAGTTGATAGTAACTGCATTGGCAGCCCTGCGAAAATGCTTGTTCGACTAAAAACATATAATTTCCATTTTTTGGTCTCCTATTAAATTGAGCGGTTGATCGGAAAATTTGGCCGGATAATTTTTTTTAGCAATATCTAACTTTTAATTTTAAGGATAACCCTATTGTTGCATACACCAATATTGATATATTTCACCTAAATTCTAAAGTGGTCACAATTCTCTGCCAACTTGACTTTTTAAGTCTCCACTAGAAAAATGGCAATCCCAAATTCAAATTTTGCGCGAAATGTCTCCTTTGGCAAGTTCATCTGTCAAAGTGTTCACACATGTAGTGGTACGTACTTGAATCGGAATGATCATACTATTGCATTGTTTGGCCATCTCAGTTAGAGATGAGTAGCTCTTGTGGGCTATTTTTGTTTTTAGGAGTGTGTATTCCAAATCCACTATGATGGTCTGGCTATTGGGAAGGATGTTAATGATGCTCGTTGATATGATATTCAGTCCCAAAAATCTGCTGCCTCTTTAACCTATTATATCTCCACTTCAATAACAAAACCATTGTGGAACTAATTTTTTCTGTGTGTGTGTGAAAATTTCCTTCGATCTTGGGCAAAGATCTTTAATTTGTATCATACAAAAAACAAATTTATTCTACATTTGATATTCAAACAAGTAAGAACAGCATGAGCAATTTTTTTATCGCTATGTATTTGTTTTTATTATTATTGTAGTTACTCTTCTTAGTACAATTCCACAAAATGAATGAAATAAATGAAAATGAAAAGAAACGAGAACAATGATATAAAAAGTCAAATGTATCTGTGTATACATAAGGATGAACATAAATATTGGTGTTCAAATTACATTAGAGTGGTCGTACAAAATCTAAATTTGGATTTCTTCAAGTGTAAAGCGGCCCATCCATTATACAATATTATTGCATATGTTAGTGTACATATTATTGTCGTTTTGAGCTATACTATGCAATAAATGGCACAAAATTTTCAAAGAAAATATTGCCCAATTTTCCTGACAGTGGAAAAGTAAACATAACACTGAACAATTTTGCCAACACATTACACAATTTTCTTTATTGTACAATAAAAATCAAAGATCTTTTCAGTTTTGCCAATATATTGCGCCTCCTTCGAATATGAGATACACATTGGCGATCTTATTTTACAATACGAAAAATCGCACAATTATATTGCCAGTGGGTGAGCCGCTTAATACTCTAAATCGATGGTTATTTATAAAAACCTACTCTAAATAAATATCAAGGCAATCAGTGAAGATTAAGGCGGATCGGACCCGCACATCCCCAAATTTTGCGCAAATAATCGTTTTCTCTTTTAATTAACTTAATAATATTTCGGCCGCTGAATGGGAGTCTACACTCCAATTTTTTTTATCAGCTCTAGTTTTCGAGATATACATATATTGGCATAACTGGAGAAGGGCTTTTCCTATTCAGTAAAAAAAGAAAATCAAAACTCAACAACAAAATAATATTTAAGCCAAACGAACATTGTATTTAGATCTGTCTATCAGTTTCAGATGTTTTTAAAACTTAAAAATTTCATAAAAGACTTAAACATTTTTTTAAGAATTCACAAAAAAATAAACGATTAAATTTTTTCCAGTATCATGTAGCTTAAAATATACCAAAGGAAATGAGCTTCTTTTCGTTGAAATTAGCGCACAATTTTTGATTTAATCACAATTTAGTGAGATAACTTTTTCAACTTTTTATGAAATGTTTAATTTTTAGGCTCTTTTGCGATAACTCTGAAACTAAAAAACAGAATAGAAATAATGTTTAATTGGCTTACAGATAATTTTGTTGTTTCTCTTCTTTTCTGCAAAGTGCAAACCCTTCTTCAATTATGCTTATATATAACCTGACCAGATATCCCGCCTTAGGCGGGACTATCCCGCTTGTAAGAGTTCGACCCGCCTAGAATTTGTATCCCGCTTTATCCCGCTTTTTCGAGTTTCAAAATTTATAATTGTACTTTTATAATTTTTGGCAAAAATTTGGAAAATTTTTCAGCTGAATAAAAAAATATCTTTCTGCTTTTTCAGCCATTTTTAAACGTTGCTTGAAATGTCATTACATCAAAATTTCTAGTTCAAAGATATTCTTTCTGAATATAACGTTACGAACCTTAGCCTAATAATCAATTTGGATTCACAAAGCAAATACGTTCGAAATAATCATATTAGTAAACAATTAGCTACTGGCTTGAGCTTTTCACATGTTTACATGTTCATATATACTTAAGTATAAAATCAAACCAAAAAAGTTTGTCTTGAGTAGAACAAAAATCAGAAAAATCGGAATGAAGAAAAATAAACCGATGGCAACGCTGGGAAAATGCACTTTAATATCAGCTTGAGAGTGATTTAATTCTCGTATTCAATTTTCACCAAAAAGTTGTATATATAAGAATTAAAATCACATTCAACAGAGCCACCTGACAAGTGGTGATGCAAATACACGTGAGCACTGACGATGGAAGTGTAGCGGCTTCCGAAAGTGGCGCTACTCTGTTCTGCTGTGTACGTTGAAAAATTAAGTTCATATTAATTTTTCCCTTGTTCCTTGGAATATTAATCATGTCCAATTCTTTCTGAATATAACATTACGAACCTTAGCCTAATAAACAATTTGGATTCACAAAGCAAATACGTTCGAAATAATCATATTAATAGATATTTAGGGCCATTTGCATAGCGAAAAGTTGACATGAAGTTGACATGAAGCATGAGTGATGAAATTGAACGGGATCTTGCTGAGTTTTTCCATATATTTTGAAATGGGCAATAATCACAGAATATAACCATGAGTCTCAGCTACAATCTGCAGTGATTTTTAGACTAAAATTTTATATTAAAACTCGTGAAAATCCAGTTAAATTTCGTCATTTATGTCAAGTTTTCGTCATGCATACGGCCGTTAATTATTTAGGATTAAATTCATTTCATTAAATTTTTCTCTTAAATTATATTTATTGAGAAAGGAATTTCCAAGGCATGTAATAACTGAAAAGACAAATTCTTGTCTCTGTAGGCGTCGAATTATTGTTTTCGAGATCAATCACTATCTCATCATGAGAGCTCTTGTAATACCTGCTCCCACTGTGATGGTGATGAAGTCAAGTAAGGCACGTAATATTAAAAATGATTGGTTGTTCCAAAAATTAAATTCAACGATCTTAATCCAGAATAATCAAAAATCTTTGGACTCAAACCCATGCAGTTCGACTAAAATTCACAACTTCAGTTTAAACATTTCTACATTGAGATGAAAAACAAATTAAAAAAAAGTCTTGAAAGCCAAACGCTAAACAAATTTTGTGGCGAAAAAGTTTTAACTATAAAATGAATTTAAGTAATTTTATAGGGAAGATAACTTCGGACTTTTTCACTTACTGGCTTACAATTTTCTTAGTTTTGTTGGGTCTAAACGAGTTTACGTTTCATGTGTTCTTTAACCTTAAAGCAATTTACAATAACTTTTTTTTCATATTTCAAAAATAAATCAATTTATTAGTTGTGTTAGTTCATCACTATGCCTACATTTTGTTGGGTGCTAATGCCAACTCATCAGGAGATTTTTGTTTCATCGTAATGGAAAATTATAAATGACGATTTAAAGAAAAAAGTCTAAAAATACACGTTTTTAAGATTTCATGAACTTCCTAAGTACATATCGTTAGCTGAAATTCAAAATCACGTATTTATTTTTTAAGTTTTTTAGGAGAGAAAATTAAATAAAATATGTATGCACTTCAAGTTCCTGAAGTTAAGCTTCTTTTTTCGTTTTAAATTTGGTTGATTTTTTTGATAAAGGTTTGAAAATTTGTAAGGACATGCGCCTCAATGTAATACGCAATAAATAAATAACAATGCCATGTTGAATTATTTATTACTTACGTGGCTTTGCATTTCAAGTAACGATATGAAACTGTATAGTTGCATATATTTAAAAGAAATCATGTGTATACTCACTCGTATTATCATAGAAATGGAGTGTTTTTACATCATCCCGCTTTCCAAAAGAAAATATAAAATCACGCTTTTTGCTTGTATTTTTCTTCAGAATCCCGCTTTTCAATCGTTCTTGTCCCGCTTTTTGGAAAAACCTTCTGGTCACGTTACTTACATATGTCATGAAAGCCCCTTAATTTTTGACATAACGGTACATCAAAAAAACTAGAGGTGATAACAAATTTTTAGTGAAGATTTCCATTCAGCGGCCCAAATAACTTAAGAAACGGCTTTTAGTTCTAGGAAACGAACAAGTTTACAGAAATTTGTAAATTAGTGTAATCATTTTGAAATTTTTGTTTTTTGATATTGCTGTTTACTTTGTTAAATAACCGATTTAAATAGAAGGCGGTAAGGCAAAAGCTGTTGAAAAATTCATAGACAGCAATTAAAAAATTTTTTTTTTGCAAATACAGTAGTCCCTCGATTTATGTCGCGATTGGTTCCAGAAAATGGCAACGTAGTGCGAAACAACGTAAATCGAATTTGATATTGCACTCAATAAAAATTGGATTCCCATCTGCAATTTTTTCTTTTGATAATTGAGACAACTTAAATCGAAATGACGACTCAAATCGAAATGGTAGTGAACAAAAATTTTGCCGACGTAAATAGGAACTTTATTATACATATATTAGTCCACTGCGTTTGACAAACAAAATAAAAATGCATGCATGTATAGATTGAAATATGTAGCTACCATCGCACAAAAACACCGAAAAAACAAAAATTTTAACTAAACTTTGGGATTCAACGGGTTTGGCTAATAATTCGTAAGCAACTGAGGCGATGTAAATCGAATAGCAACGGAAATCGAATTTGGAAGGCACAACAAATTTAACGACGCATATCGAAAAGACACGCAAATCAAATTTGAAAGGTAAACAAAATGTGACGACGTATACCGAAACAACATAAATCGAGGCGATATAAATCAAGGAATTACAAAATATTAAGTCATGAGACATAAAACACAGAAAAAGAGCATTTGCTCAAACTTTGGTGGGCGCGCGATACGCCTTAATCTTATCTGATTGATCTGAAGTTTATTTTAGAGATTTGAAGAAATCCAAATTTTATTTTCTTACGACCACCCTAATGTATGTACATATCTATATGACGATATTTAAGGGGGAGTCCTCGTTATTATTGTCATCGTTGCAAAGTGTATAGAATTATAGAGAATATAAATACAAGACAACAGTAATGCGTAATCCCTTTTAAGTCCATACGCAAGTTGCTGACTATAAACAGATTGCAGCAGTAAAATCTCTCACAATCACAACAGACAGCAACATACAACAAACAATAATAAAAAAGCAATATGTTTCTTAGTTACATTGCTTTCTTTTTGACAATATAAAAGTGGAATTAATGAAAGAAAAAATTGAGGGGAAAAACAGAAATCATGAAAAAGTTTAATGAAAATAAAGCTGAGAAAGTACGTTTGAGAAGCATACAATTAACATATTTTTTGGCCATTTCTTTATATTGTATAGTTTGACCATAATATACATGCATAATTCGTTTTTGCGGTATCTGACATGAAATTTATATTTGATTTTTTTTCACCCAAAAAGTAAGAAAATATTACTGAATTTAATTTTGGGAAAGCAAATTGAATTAACGCCATTGCTACGTGATGCGAGAATTAGTTAACATATATATTAATTTTGTCGAAGTCGGAACAACTAGTAAATATAATTTTCTTTAAAATAAAATGTATATATATATATATATTTCCAATTAAATTGTGCGGCAATTTTGTGCTAGAACACTATCCCATAGAAGTTTATTATCTTACATGCCAAAACTATTTGAAAACATTTCTATGAGTAACCTAACCCCCTTACAGAATGATAATGGATGCATTTCAGAAAATCAATTTTGCTTTAGGAGACAACATACAGTGGTTCTTATTGGAAAAAAGGGTATTAATTTGTATCTTTGAAACTTTAGATTAGATTAAAAAACTATGTATGTAAAAATCATAGAGGAGGACCAGAGATTTAAGAATATTGAAAATTGGACCACCCTGTTGAAACACACGTTGAGCTACAGGGTCTCAAATATGACTATCTTGGGGATGAAAAACCTTGGCGGTCTCATAACTTTTACAAATATTATCCGATTTTAATAAGTTTACACGAAATTTAAATTTATTAAAATCAGATAATATTTGTAGATGCTATGAAGCTGACAAGGTTTTTCATGCACGAGGTAGTCAACTTTGACATTGTGTAGCTCAATACGTGTTGTAAAGCTCTTACTATTATAGCTTTCCAGATAGCAGGTAATTACTAATTACTTTGTATGAGGAATACCCCTTCCCCCTAACCAGCCCAGACAGTTTTTAACCTAACTTCGTATCTTGTATTTAAGTTAGCTCATACAAAATTTGAATACTCTTACTGTTTTGTTTGGGAAGCACCTTCCCCCTCGCACCTACCTCTTAAACTTTTAACCTAGCTTTGTATATAAAATTAAAATTAACTGATAACTGTTTTGAAGATTCATACTTTTATAGCTTTCCAAATAGCATATTATTATTAAATACTTTGTATGAGTTGTACCGCATCCGCGAGAGTTGTACCGCATTAGCGAGAATTTATAATTTCTTTCTGAACATAAGTAAACAAATCACCTATTTTCTAAAATTATATAAAATATGTATGGTTAACAGCATGCCACGCTAAATTACAAATATTTATAAATTTACTATCGTGTTTTGATAAATCCATACTTACTCAATGGGGAAAATCAACAGCACGCAATTTGGATACGTCATTTTGTATGAAGAGCGAGTATTTTCGTTCTTGATTTTTAATGCAAAATGGACAGTCTTGCAGGTACATTTAGTTATAATATTTTAAATAACGCTAAAGTTAATTTAATTTTTAAATTTCTGCGTTTAATTTACTATATGTTGAACAGATCAGAATAAATTCAGTAAAGTGGGACGTTGGCTCACACGCGAAGGGTTCCATACGAATACACATATATTTCTTTTTTTTCATTTTGGCCATGTTTTCGTTTTGATTTTTCGTTTTTTGGCCAATTGTTTTTGTTTTGGTATTTCTTTCGTTGTGGGGATTATTGCGGTTTTTTGGCGGTTTTTCATTTTCTTGCGATTTTTTTTTGTTTTCTGCCGATTTTTTTAGTTTTGGTAGTTTATTTTTTGTTTAGCGTTTTTTTGTTTTTAACGACTTTTTTCGTTTTTTAACTTTTGACGATTTATTTTATTTTATGCGCTTTTTCAGTTTTCGCGTTTTTTTCTTTTTGGCGATTTTTTAGTTTTTGCTTCTTTTTTCGTTCTGGCAATTTTTTGGCTTTTGGCGATTTTTTTTAGTGTTGGTGCTTTTTTTTGTTTAGCGCTTTTTTCATTTTGGTGATTTTTTTTTCATTTTTTACGTTTTTTTTTGTTTTTTGACGATATTTTTAGTATTAGTGATTTTTTAAGTTTGGGTCCATTTTTCGTTTTGGCGATTTTTTTCTGAGTTTTGCGATTTAAAAAAATTTTTTTTGGCAATTTTTTAGCTTTGGGATTTTTCGAGTTTTGGCGATTTTTTTACTTTTGCTGCTTTTTTCCTTTAAGGTATTTTTTCATTTTGGCATTTTTTCAATGGTGGAATTTCTTACTCTTAGCGTTTTTTTAAATTTCAAGAGTTTGCTTCTTACGGGTTGAAGATACAGCAAATTCTCTAAATTGCATAGTCAAAATTAGGGATGTAGTAACCGATACCGATAGCGATACCGATGTATCGGAGATACTTCAGGTTTGCCGATACATCAGTATCTGTGAAAATTTCAGGTCCGTAGCTCTTACAGTTCTCGAGAAAACAGCCTGTGACAGACAGACAGATAGACAGACAGACAGACAGGCAGACAGACAGACAGACAGACGGACAGATGTGTTCATGATTAACGTCAGTACCTGCCATTACGGCCTAACCTGACGGTGTCCTCATAACCCCCAGTGAAGTTGAGTGTTCACCACTACCCCCGAGTCACCCAGAAGGCACACCTGTGTGAAATTGTCGTTTTAAGCCGGATTTATTAAAAAAATTTGATTTTTGATTTCTACCCCATGCAGTAAATATTTCCGATTTTACTGCATTGAGTTACCTAGAGAAAGGCGTTTTTAAACATATTGGTTGTCCTAGAGAACTGTGATCGTGTTATAAGAATCATCTGCAATCATTTTTTTTAAGTTCAAATGAAAAAGGCCTTTATAGTTTTATTAGTGTAAGTTAAAGTTACTTTAGACATTTCGATTTAATAGACCTAATTCATGAATTCACCGCCCCCGTACCGCCGTACCACCGTAGTGTAGTGGATTGTGTGCTATACTCTTAGCCGGGGGTCACAGGTTCGATTTCTGCCAAGACCCTGGGTGTTTCTGCAGAAGAAAAGCCGAAAAAGGCTTAAGCAGTATGTATGTTCGTTTTTTACATCAAAATAGTACTCACTTTCCGCTATATGTTACATTTTTTAAATTTTAGAATCTATAACTTCTTCTTACTGAAACTTTCATCTCAAAAATGCATTTTATTTACTACTTATAGTCGCTACTTATTACGCAATTTAGAAACCGCATGTAAAACATATTATAACATAATGGAAATTTTAAGCAGAAATGTTTAATTTCTTATGTTTTAGACATATAATTGCAAAAATAGCTGTAATTTTTGAATATTAATTTTTTTAATTTTGGCCAGAAAAATGAAAAATTTTCCTATAATGCAGCGTAGCAAAAACAATAGGGTTCCTTTACACGTTTGGTGTACGGAAGCCTAAAAAGCATTGTACATGAGAATCATCCATGTATTTCCGTCATATCACGTACACGTTTATCATTTAATAATAATAACTACAAAAAGTTATTAATATTCTATTCATATGTGTGAGTATGTATGACTCTATTAAATAAATATTAAAATTTAACAATACAATTTTAATAACGAAAGCCATAAACAATAGAAATAAAAATCTTTTCATAAAATCTTAAGAAATTATAAGCTTTTTCTTATTTTGGATTCTCTTATAAAACAATGTGTAAAGAACTTTGAGTGGGTAATTCTATTAGAAGGCACATTAAAGTAAATGAGAAAGCAAGTACGAAAATTAATACCCATTTAAATGCATTGAAAATTATAAAAAGTAAATACCAAAGTTCAACTGTAAACGCAATATAACAGCGTATCTATGACTTATCAGGAATTAGGCGACAAGAAGGTAATAAAAATAAAATAAAAATCTAAGCAAAATATATTAATACGCTAACAAATGCATATATTCTACCCATATGTACATTGTACATACATATAAAATGGATATTAAAAGCAATGCAAATAAGTAGACACAATTTTTGTATTAAAAAACACAAACACTCTTACACAAGTATATTAAATAAAATACATTCATTGACATAAGATACAATGTCATAAAAGTAGAGATAAGCCTGTATATATGCTACACAATAAATGAAACAATGAAACAATGAAAAAATATGTAAAAAATACAAGTGAAGTGAAGCATTAAAAATACGACAGCATTTGATGAAAATGGGCAAAAGTAGATCCAAGAAAATTACAATAAACAAAAGACAAAAGTAAAAGATGAAAAAAAAATATTTGTTACTTCCATGGAAGTTTTCCTTAACTGCATAATATATACGCATATGCCCATCCTTAAATAACTATATTGAATAAATACATTTACTGATTACAGTGAGATGAAAAATAAAAGGAACTGTTGAACTAGAAACTCGTACTTTGTTTTAGAAGGGCTCATTTATTGCAATTATATACCATTCGCACACAGAATATATTGTCACCAAAAAATTTCCAAACAAAAGTTTGTATAAAAATAAATTTAATTTTCAGTAAATGTTCTTTACATAATTGATGAAATGTTTGTTTGACTTTTATTTAGGACGCAAACACCAAGTGCAACAAGAAAAACTGTGTCAAAAAATCAAACCCGATAACGACATACACACAAATAACAACAACAACAATGATAGCAAAAGAAATGCAATTGTTCCAAGTTTAATTACTGAAGATTTTTGAGTGAAGCAATACGTTACTGTCGTTGCATTAATTCTCATTAATTTTTTTAGATTCTTTAGACAAACACATTTAGACTGGAACACATTTAACAAAGTGAAATTTCATATATGTTTAATGGATGATGATGATGATGACCCGGACAAAAATTTTGTTTGATAGATAACAAAAAATCCAGTAACTATTTTTGTTTGATTAAGTACACTATTTTGTTTAATAATTGTTAGCATTTTTAGACTAATTGTTTTATAAATTCAGACAAAAATATTGTTTGATAATTTTCAGAAAATCCAGTAAATCTTTTTGTTTGATTTAGTAAATTGGTTTATTAACAATTTGTAAATATTTTTAGACAAATTGTTTTATAGATTTAAACAATTTGTTTACTGAAAAAACACGTTTTTTTTTCAAAGAAATTGTTGAGATATTTTTGTCTATATTTACAAATTTGTTTGTAGGTCCGTTTCTAGACAAAATATTTACTATTTCATTGAATTCCTTTACAGAAAATTAAATTTAGTTTTCTCTGTGCAATGAGGTTATCTATATAAAATATATATATGTACTATTTTATATAGAAAATTTATAATTTTAGAATAGATTCCTTGCAGAAATCACAAAATCCACTTTATTTTAGCATGCTGAAGGAATTCTATTGCAATATAATCATTTGAATAAAACTGCTGCATATATTTTGTAGTACTATTTACTTGACGCACTGTGCTTAGGTAATTTTTTGTTGTTTTGTGCTTTTGCCATTAATTCTCTTTTTTATTATTAAGCAAAATTAAAAAAAAACATATGCCTAACACGTGTGAAAAATAAATTTGTTAGGGCCCATCGTACATCTAAGAACAACTAGACGAAATTTTCTATGAAAGAATCCAAAAGGAAATATCGCAAATTAAAATTCATTGTATGAGTTTTGCATTAATAAGTTCAATTCTTGTTCTTGTATGACCATCCCAGGTACATCAGCATGAATATGAGCTGACATATGTATGTATATACGCACACATGTATGTATATACTTATATACAAGGTTGGCCATGTCTTTCAGACCGTTGTATGACAATGTTAAAGCGTCGATGACCTGTTGGTGACAGCTCAAACAGATCAGTGAGGAAATTTTCGAGCAAATGGTTGCTAAGTTCATACATGACATCAACAGCCACACTGTCATTCATTTTTCATTAATGACCTTGTAAATGACAACATCCTCAGAAATGTTCCCATTACATTTTTTCGTTTGTTTCTTTTTTACACGTGTTCTACAATAACAATTAGAAGAATTTGTCGCTCAGAGAGTATTTAATACAAGAAGTTTTAATAGACATTGTAACAGAACTTTTCATCAGCTCAATTTCGCTCACTTTTAGCAAGCAGGAATGTATCAAAATGATTCAAACTGGTGACAGACTGAGCAATAATGTTCACAAGAAGTTCATTTGCTGGTCTAAAGAAAAAAATAAGTCTAGTTTTTTATTGATAATTTGATTTGATTGATAACAAAATTATTTCAAAGGAAAAATATATATAATTAAAAAAAAATTTTGACATGGCTGGAATACGAACCCGGACTTCCCGGACGTAAAGCATACTCTCTATAGCTGAGCCATATCCCAGTTATTTTTTTTATGAGATAAAACTTATTTTAATTGCTTGTGTATGAAAAGAAAATAAATAACCGGCATGGGAAATAAATACATACAACGAAACATTGTATTAAGTTAATGACAAATGTTATTGAAATTCATATTTTTTTCAATAGCATGGTTTTATTGAATATAATTCTTGTCTATTTTTTTCTGT